>JAVLUU010000453.1:15000-17500 GCA_032206185.1 Columba guinea
GAAAGAACGTAGGAAAGAAAGAAAGAAAGAAAGAAAGAAAGAAAGAAGAAAGAAAGAAATTAAAAAGAGAGAAAGAAATAAAGAAAAAATAAAGAAAGAAAGAAAGAAAGAAAAAAGAAAGAAAGAAACTAAAAGAAAGAAAGATAGATAAAAGAAAGAAAGAAAGAAAGAAAGAAAGAAAGAAAGAAAGAAAGAAAGAAAGAAAGAAAGAAAGGAAGAAAAAAGAAAGGAAGAAAGAAAGTAGAAAGAAAGAAAGAAAGAAAAAAGAAAGAAAAATGAAAATAAAGAAAGAAAGAAAGAAAGAAAAAAGAAAGAAAGAAAGAAAAAAGAAAGAAAGAAAGAAGGAAAGAAAGAAAGAAAAAAGAAAGAAAGAAAGAACGTAGGAAAGAAAGAAAGAAAGAAATTAAAAGAAAGAAAGAAAGAAAGAACGAAAGAGAGAAAGAAAGAAAGAAAAAAGAAAGAAAGAAAGAAAGAAAAAAGAAAGAAAGAAAGAAAGAAATTAAAAAGAAAGAAAGAAAGAAAGAAAGAAAAAAGAAAGAAAGAAATAAATAAATAAAGAAAGAAAGAAAGAAAGAAAGAAAGAAAGAAAGAAAAAAGAAAGAAAGAAAGAAAGAAAGAAGAAAGAAAGAAAGAAAGAACGTAGGAAAGAAAGAAAGAAAGAAAGAAAGAAAGAAAGAAAGAAAGAAAGAAAGAAAAAAAGACAGAAAAAAGAAAGAAAGAAAGAAAGAAAAAAGAAAGAGAGAAAGAAAGAAAAAAGAATGAAAGAAAGAACGTAGGAAAGAAAGAAAGAAAGAAAGAAATTAAAAGGAAAGAAAGAAAGAAAGAAAGAAAGAAAGAAAGAAAAAGGAAAGAAAGAAAGAAAGAAGGAAAGAAAGAAAGAAAGAAAAAAGAAATAAAGAAAGAAAGAAAAAACGTAGGAAAGAAAGAAAAAAGAAAGAAAGAAAGAAAGAAAGAAAAAAGAAAGAAAGAAAGAACGTAGGAAAGAAAGAAAGAAAGAAAGAAAGAAAGAAAGAAGAAAGAAATTAAAAAGAAAGAAAGAAAGAAAGAAAAAATGAAAGAAAGAAAGAAAGAAAGAAAAAGAAAGAAAGAAACTAAAAGAAAGAAAGATAGATAAAAGAAAGAAAGAAAGAAAGAAAGAAAGAAAGAAAGAAAGAAAGAAAAAAGAAAGAAAGAAAGAAAGAAGAAAGAAAGAAAGAAAGAAGAAAGAAAGAAAGAAATGAAAATAAAGAAAGAAAGAAAGAATGAAAGAAAGAAAGAAAAAAAAAGAAAGAAAGAAAGAAAGAAACAAAAAGAAAGAAAGAAAGAAAGAAAAAAGAAAGAAAGAAAGAAAGAAAGAAAGAAAGAAATTAAAAAGAAAGAAAGAAAAAAACAGAAGAAAGAAAGAAAGAAAGAAAGAATGTAGGAAAGAAAGAAACAAAGAAAGGAAGAAAGAAATTAAAAAGAAAGAAAGAAATAAAAAAGAAGAAAGAAAGAACGTAGGAAAGAAAGAAAGAAAGAAAGAAATTAAAAAGAAAGAAAGAAAGAAAGAAAACAGAAAAAGAAAGAAAGAAAGAAAGAAACAAAAAAGAAAGAAAGAAAGAAAGAAAGAAAGAAAGAAAGAAAGAAAGAAAGAAAGAAAGAAAGAAAGAAAGAAATTAAAAAGAAAGAAAGAAAAAAGATGAAAGAAAGAACGTAGGAAAGAAAGAAAGAAAGAAAGAAAGAAATTAAGAAGAAAGAAAGAAAGAAAGAAAGAAAACAGAAAGAAAGAGAGAAAGAAAGAAAAAAGAAAGAAAGAAAGAAAGAAAGAACGTAGGAAAGAAAGAAAAAAGAAAGAAAGAAAGAAAGAAAGAAAGAGAAAAGAAAGAAAGAAAGAAAGAAAGAAAGAAAGAAAGAAAGAAAGAAAGAAAGAAAAAAGAATGAAAGAAAGAAAAAAGAATGTAAGAAAGAACGTAGGAAAGAAAGAAAGGAAGAAAGAAAGAAAAAAGAAAGAAAGAAACTAAAAAAAAGAAAGAAAGAAAGAAAAAAGAAAGAAAGAAAGAAAGAAAGAAAGAAAGAAAGAAAGAAAGAAAGAAAAAAGAATGAAAGAAAGAACGTAGGAAAGAAAGAAAAAAGAAAGAAAGAAAGAAAGAAAAAAGAATGAAAGAAAGAACGTAGGAAAGAAAGAAAGAAAGAAAGAAATTAAAAGGAAAGAAAGAAAGAAAGAAAGAAAGAAAGAAAGAAATTAAAAAGAAAGAAAGAAAGAAAGAAAACAGAAAAAGAAAGAAAGAAAGAAACAAAAAAGAAAGAAAGAAAGAAAGAAAGAAAGAAAGAAAGAAAGAAAGAAAGAAATTAAAAAGAAAAAAAGAAAAAAGATGAAAGAAAGAACGTAGGAAAGAAAGAAAGAAAGAAAGAAAGAAATTAAGAAGAAAGAAAGAAAGAAAGAAAGAAAACAGAAAGAAAGAGAGAAAGAAAGAAAAAAGAAAGAAAGAAAGAAAGAAAGAACGTAGGAAAGAAAGAAAAAAGAAAGAAAGAAAGAAAGAAA
>JAVLUU010000454.1:397500-402500 GCA_032206185.1 Columba guinea
TTCTTTCTTTCTTTCTTTTTAATTTCACTCTTTCTTTCTTTCTTTTTAATTTCTTTCTTTCCTACGTTCTTTCTTTCTTTATTTCTTTTTGCTTCTTTCTTTCTTTCTTTTTTCTTTCTTTCTTTCTTTCTTTTTAATTTCTTTCTTTCTTTCTTTCTTTTTAAATTCTTTCTTTCCTACGTTCTTTCTTTCTTTCTTTTTTCCTTCTTTCTTTCCTTCTTTCTTTCTTTCTTTTTTCTTTCTTTCGTTTTTCTTTCTTTCTTTCTTTCCTACGTTCGTTCGTTCTTTCTTTCTTCTTCTTTCTTTCTTTCTTTCTTTTTAATTTCTTTCTTTCTTCTTTCTTTTTAATTTCTTTCTTTCTTTCTTTTTTCTTTCCTACGTTCTTTCTTTATTTTTTCTTTCTTTCTTTCTTTGCTACGTTCTTTCTTTCTTTCTTTCTTTCTTCTTTCTTTCTTTCTTTCTTTCTTTTTTCTTTCTTTCTTTCCTACGTTCTTTCTTTCTTTCTTTCTTCTTTTTTTTCTTTCTTTCTTTTTAATTTCTTTCTTTCTTTCTTTCTATATTTGTTTCTTTCTTTCTTTCTTTCTTTCTTTCTTTCTTTTTAATTTCTTTCTTTCCTACGTTCTTTCTTTCTTTCTTTTTTTTTTCTTTCTTTCTTTTTTCTTTCTTTCTTTCTTTCTTTCTTTCTTTCTTTCTTTCTTTCTTTCTTTCTTTCTCTTTCTTTTTAATTTCTTTCTTTCTCTCTTTCCTACGTTCTTTCTTTCTTTCTTTTTTCTTTCTCTCTTTCTTTCTTTATTTTAATTTCTTTCTTTCTTTTTTCTTTCTTTCTATCTTTCTTTTTTCTTTCTTTCTTTCTTTCTTTTTACTTTCTTTCTTTCTTTCTTTCTATCTTTCTTTCTTTCTTTCCCACGCACTTTCTTTCTTTCTTTCTTTCTTTCCTACGTTCTGTCTTTCTTTCTTTTTTCTTTCTTTCTTTCTTTCTTTCCTGCGTTCCTTCTTACATTCTTTTTTCTTTCTTTCTTTCTTTATTTATTTTTTCTTTCCTTCCTACGTTCTTTCTTTCTTTCTTTCTTTTTTCTTTCTTTCTTCTTTCCTTCTTTCTTTCTTTCTTTCCTTTTTCTTTCTTTCTTTCTTTCTTTTTAATTTCTTTCTTACTTTCTTTCTTTCTTCCTACGTTCTTTCTTTCTTTCCTTTTTCTTTCTTTCTTTCTTTTTTCTTTCTTTATTTTAATTTCTTTCTTTCTTTTTTCTTTCTTTCTTTCTTTTTTCTTTCTTTCTTACTTTTTTCTTTCTCTCTTTCTTTCTTTATTTTAATTTCTTTCTTTCCTACGTTCTTTCTTTCTTTCTTTCTTTCTTTTTAATTTCTTTCTTTTTTTTTTCTTTTTTCTTTCTTGCTTTTTAATTTCTTTCTTTTCTTTCTTCCTTTCTTTCTTTCTTTCTTTCTTTCTTTCTTTCTTTTTTTCTTTCTTCTTTCTTTCTCTCTTTCTTTCTTTCTTTCTTTTTTCTTTCTTTCTTTCTTTCTTTCTTTCTTGCTTTCTTTTTAATTTCTTTCTTTCTTTCTTTCTTTTTTCTTTCTTTCTTTTTTCTTTCTTTCTTTCTTTCTTTCTTTTTAATTTCTTTCTTTCTTTCTTTTTTCTTTCCTACGTTCTATCTTTCTTTATTTTTTCTTTCTTTCTTTCTTTCTTTGCTATGTTCTTTCTTTCTTTCTTTCTTTCTTTCTTTCTTTCTTTCTTTCTTTCTTTTTCTTTCTCTCTTTCTTTCTTTCTTTCTTTCTTTCTTTCTTTCTTTCTTTTCTTTTTAATTTCTTTCTTTCTTTCTTTCCTACGTTCTTTCTTTCTTTCTTTTTTCTTTCTTTCTTTCTTTCTTTCTTTCTTTCTTTTTTCTTTCTTTCTTTCTTTCTTTTTTCTTTCTCTCTTTCTGTCTTTATTTTAATTTCTTTCTTTCTTTTTTCTTTCTTTCTTTCTTTTTTCTTTCTTTCTTTCTTTCTTTCCTATGTTCCTTCTTTCATTCTTTTTTCTTTCTTTCTTTGTTTATTTATTTTTTCTTTCCTTCCTACGTTCTTTCTTTCTTTCTTTCTTTCTTTTTCTTTCTTTCTTCTTTCCTTCTTTCTTTCTTTCTTTCCTTTTTCTTTCTTTCTTTCTTTCTTTTTAATTTCATTCTTACTTTCTTTCTTTCTTCCTACGTTCTTTCTTTCTTTCTTTTTTCTTTCTTTCTTTCTTCTTTCTTTCTTTCTTTTTTCTTTCTTATTTTAATTTCTTTCTTTCTTTTTTCTTTCTTTCTTTCTTTTTAATATCTTTCTTTCTTTCTTTCTTCTTTCTTTCTTTCTTTCTTTCTTTCTTTCTTTCTTTCTCTCTTTCTTTTTTGTTTCTTTCTTTCTTTCTTCTTTCTTTCTTTCTTTCTTTCTTTCTTTCTTTCTTTTTTCTTTCTTTCTTTCTTTCTTTTAGTTTCTTTTTTCTTTCTTTCTTTCTTTCTTTCTTTCTTTCTTTCTTTCTTTCTTTCTTTCTTTCTTTTTTCTTTCTTTCTTTCTTTCTTTCTTTTTAATTTCTTTCTTTCTTTCTTTCATTCTTTCTTTCCTACGTTCTTTCTTTCTTTTTTCTTTCTTTATTTCTTTCTTTCTTTCTTTCTTTTTCCGTTTTCTTTCTTTCTTTCTTTCTTTCTTTTTAATTTCTTTCTTTCTTACTTTCCTACGTTCTTTCTTTCTTCTTTTTTCTTTCTTTCTTTCTTTTTAATTTCTTTATTTCTTTCTTTGTTTCTTTCTTTCTTTCTTTCTTTAATTTTCTTTCTTTCTTTCTTTCTTTCTTTCTTTCTTTCTTTCTTTTTTATTATTTCTTTCTTTCTTTCCTACGTTCTTTCTTTCTTTCTTTCTTCTTTTTTTTTCTTTCTTTCTTTTTAATTTCTTTCTTTCTTTCTTTCTATCTTTGTTTGTTTCTTTCTTTCTATCTTTCTTTTTAATTTCTTTCTTTCTTTCTTTCCTACGTTCTTTCTTTCTTTCTTTTTCCTTTCTTCCTTTCTTTCTTTCTTTCTTTTTTCTTTCTTACTTTTTTCTATCTTTCTTTCTTTCTTTTTAATTTCTTTCTTTCTTTCTTTCTTTCTTTCTTTCTTTCTTTTTAATTTCTTTCTTTCTTTCTTCCTACGTTCTTTCTTTCTTTCTTTTTTCTTTCTTTCTTTCTTTCTTTCTTTCTTTCTTTCTTTTTTCTTTCTTTCTTTCTTTCTTTCTTTTTAATTTCTTTCTTTCTTTCTTTCCTACGTTCTTTCTTTCTTTCTTTTTTCTTTCTCTCTTTCTTTCTTTATTTTAATTTCTTTCTTTCTTTTTCTTCTTTCTTTCTTTCTTTCTTTCTTTTTAATTTCTTTCTTTCTTTTTTCTTTTTTCTTTCTTGCTTTTTAATTTCTTTCTTTCTTTCTTTCTTTCTTTTTTCTTTCTTTTTTTTTCTTTCTTTCTTTCTTTCTTTTAATTTCTTTCTTTCTTTCTTTTTTCTTTCCTACGTTCTATCTTTCTTTATTTTTTCTTTCTTTCTTTCTTTCTTTGCTATGTTCTTTCTTTCTTTCTTTCTTTCTTCTTTCTTTCTTTCTTTCTTTCTTTTTTCTTTCTTTCTTTCCTACGTTCTTTCTTTCTTTCTTTCTTTTTTCTTTCTTTCTTTCTTTTTTCTTTCTTTCTTTCTTTCTTTCTTTCTTTCTTTCTTTCTTTCTTTTTTCTTTCTTTCTTTCTTTCTTTCTTTCTTTCTTTTTAATTTCTTTCTTTCTTTCTTTCCTACGTTCTTTCTTTCTTTCTTTTTTCTTTCTTTCTTTCTTTCTTTCTTTCTTTTTCTTTCTTTCTTTCTTTCTTTTTTCTTTCTCTCTTTCTTTCTTTATTTTAATTTCTTTCTTTCTTTTTTCTTTCTTTCTTTCTTTCTTTTTTCTTTCTTTCTTTCTTTCTTTCCTACGTTCCTTCTTTCATTCTTTTTCTTTCTTTCTTTCTTTATTTATTTTTTCTTTCCTTCCTACGTTCTTTCTTTCTTTCTTTTTTCTTTCTTTCTTTCTTTTTTCTTTCTTTCTTTCTTTTTTCTTTCTTTATTTTAATTTCTTTCTTTCTTTTTTCTTTCTTTCTTTCTTTTTAATATCTTTCTTTCTTTCTTTCTTCTTTCTTTCTTTCTTTCTTTCTTTTTTCTTTCTTTCTTTCTTTTTTCTTTCTTTATTTTAATTTCTTTCTTTCTTTTTTCTTTCTTTCTTTCTTTTTAATATCTTTCTTTCTTTCTTCTTTCTTTCTTTCTTTCTTTCTTTCTTTCTTTCTTTCTTTCTTTTTTCTTTCTTTCTTTCTTTCTTTCTTTTAGTTTCTTTTTTCTTCCTTTCTTTCTTTCTTTCTTTCTTTCTTTTTTCTTTCTTTCTTTCTTTCTTTCTTTTTAATTTCTTTCTTTCTTTCTTTCTTTCTTTCTTTCCTACGTTCTTTCTTTCTTTTTTCTTTCTTTCTTTCTTTCTTTCTTTCTTTTTCCGTTTTCTTTCTTTCTTTCTTTCTTTTTAATTTCTTTCTTTCTTACTTTCCTACGTTCTTTTTTTCTTCTTTTTTCTTTCTTTCTTTCTTTTTAATTTCTTTATTTCTTTCTTCGTTTCTTTCTTTCTTTCTTTCTTTAATTTTTCTTTCTTTCTTTCTTTCTTTCTTTCTTTCTTTCTTTCTTTTTTCTTTCTTTCTTTCTTTCTTTTTTCTTTCTTTCTTTCTTTATTTTACTTTCTTTCTTTCTTTTTTCTTTCTTTCTTTCTTTTTTCTTTCTTTCTTTCTTTCTTTCTTTCTTTCTTTCTTTCTTTCTTTTTTCATTCTTTCTTTCTTTTTTCTTTCTTTCTTTCTTTCTTTCCTACATTCCTTCTTTCATTCTTTTTTCTTTCTTTCTTTCTTTCTTTATTTTTTCTTTCTTTCCTACGTTCTTTCTTTCTTTCTTTCTTTCTTTTTTCTTTCTTTCTTTCTTTCTTTCTTTCTTTCTTTTTAATTTCTTTCTTTCCTTCTTTCTTTCTTTCTTTTCTACGTTCTGTCTTTCT
>JAVLUU010000454.1:452500-455000 GCA_032206185.1 Columba guinea
TTTAATTTCTTTCTTTCCTACGTTCTTTCTTTCTTTCTTTCTTTTTTCTTTCTTTCTTTCTTTCTTTTTTCTTTCTTTCTTTGTTTTTAATTTCTTTCTTTCTTTTTTCTTTTTTTCTTTCTTTCTTTTTAATTTCTTTCTTTCTTTCTTTCTTTCTTTCTTCTTTCTTTCTTTCTTTCTTTCTTTCTTTCTTTCTTTTTTCTTTCTTTCTTTCTTGCTTTCTTTCTTTCTTTCTTTTTAATTTATTTCTTTCTTTCTTTCTTTTTTCTTTCTTTCTTCTTTCTTTCTTTCTTTCTTTCTTTCTTTTTAATTTCTTTCTTTCTTTCTTTTTTCTTTCCTACGTTCTATCTTTCTTTATTTTTTCTTTCTTTCTTTCTTTCTTTGCTACGTTCTTTCTTTCTTTCTTTCTTTCTTCTTTCTTTCTTTCTTTCTTTCTTTTTTCTTTCTTTCTTTCCTACGTTCTTTCTTCCTTTTTTTCTTCTTTATTTTTCTTTCTTTCTTTTTAATTTCTTTCTTTCTTTCTTTCTTTCTATCTTTGTTTCTTTCTTTCTTTCTTTCTTTCTTTTTAATTTCTTTCTTTCCTACGTTCTTTCTTTCTTTCTTTCTTTTTTCTTTCTTTCTTTCTTTCCTACGTTCTGTCTTTCTTTCTTTTTTCTTTCTTTCTTTCTTTCTTTCCTACGTTCCTTCTTTCATTCTTTTTTCTTTCTTTCTTTCTTTCTTTATTTTTTCTTTCTTTCCTACGTTCTTTCTCTCTTTCTTTCTTTCTTTTTTCTTTCTTTCTTCTTTCCTTCTTTCTTTCTTTCTTTCCTTTTTCTTTCTTTCTTTCTTTCTTTCTTTTTAATTTCTTTCTTACTTTCTTTCTTTCTTTCCTACGTTCTTTCTCTCTTTCTTTTTTCTTTCTTTCTTTCCTTTTTCTTTCTTTCTTTCTTTTTTCTTTCTTTATTTTAATTTCTTTCTTTCGTTTTTCTTTCTTTCTTTCTTTCTTTCTTTCTTTTTAATTTCTTTCTGTCTTTCTTTCTTCTTTCTTTCTTTCTTTCTTTCTTTCTTTTTTGTTTCTTTCTTTCTTTCTTTCTTTCTTTTTTCTTTCTCTCTTCTTTCCTTCTTTCTTTCTTTCTTTCCTTTTTCTTTCTTTCTTTCTTTCTTTCTTTTTAATTTCTTTCTTACTTTCTTTCTTTCTTTCCTACGTTCTTTCTCTCTTTCTTTTTTCTTTCTTTCTTTCTTTTTTCTTTCTTTCTTTCTTTTTTCTTTCTTTATTTTAATTTCTTTCTTTCTTTTTTTCTTTCTTTCTTTCTTTTTAATTCCTTTCTTTCTTTCTTTCTTTCTTCTTTCTTTCTTTCTTTCTTTCTTTTTTGTTTCTTTCTTTCTTTCTTTCTTTCTTTCTTCTTTCTTTCTTTCTTTCTTTCTTTCTTTTTTCTTTCTTTCTTTCTTTCTTTTAGTTTCTTTTTTCTTTCTTTCTTTCTTTCTTTCTTTCTTTCTTTCTTTCTTTTTTCTTTCTTTCTTTCTTTCTTTCTTTTTAATTTCTTTCTTTCTTCTTTCTTTCTTTCTTTCTTTCTTTCTTTTTAATTTCTTTCTTTCTTTTTAATTTCTTTCTTTCTTTTTTCTTTCTTTCTTTCTATTTAATTTCTTTCTTTCTTTCTTTCTATCTTTTTTCTTTCTTTCTTCCTTTCCTACGTTCTTTCTTTCTTTCTTCTTTCTTTCTTTCTTTCTTTCTTTTGTTTCTTTCTTTCTTTCTTTCTTTCTTTCTTTCTTTCTTTGTTACTTTTTTCTTTCTTTCTTTCTTTTTAATTTCTTTCTTTTTTCTTTCTTTCTTTCTTTCTTTTTAATTTCTTTCTTTCTTTCTTTCTTTCTTTCTTTCTTTTTTCTTTCTTTCTTTCTTTCTTTCTTTCTTTCTTTTTTCTTTCTTTCTTTCTTTCTTTCTTTCTTTCTTTCTTTCTTTCTTTCTTTTTTCTTTCTTTCTTTCTTTTTAATTTCTTTCTTTCTTCTTTCTTTCTTTCTTTTTAATTTCTTTATTTCTTTCTTTATTTCTTTCTCTTTCTTTCTTTTTTCTTTCACTCTTTCTTTCTTTCTTTTTTCTTTCTTTCTTTCTTTCTTTTTTCTTTCTTTCTATTTAATTTCTTTCTTTCTTTCCTTCATTTTTCTTTCTTTCTTTTTTCTTTCTTTCTTTCTTTCTTTCTTTCTTTTTAATTTCTTTCTTTCTTTCTTTTTTTCTTTCCTACGTTCATTCTTTCTTTATTTTTTCTTTATTTCTTTCTTTCTTTCCTACGTTCTTTCTTTCTTTCTTTATTCTTTCTTTCTTTCTTTCTTTCTTTCTTTTTTCTTTCTTTCTTTCCTACGTTCTTTCTTTCTTTGTTCTTTTTTTTCTTTCTTTGTTTTTAATTTCTTTCTTTCTTTCTTTCTTTCTTTTTAATTTCTTTCTTTCTTACGTTCTTTCTTTCTTTCTTTCTTTCTTCTTTCTTTCTTTCTTTCTTTTTAATTTCTTTCTTTCTTTCTTTCTTTCCTA
>JAVLUU010000455.1:0-2500 GCA_032206185.1 Columba guinea
TTCTTTCTTTCTATTTTCTTTTTTTCTTTCTTTTTTCTTTATTTCTTTCTTTTTTGTTTCTTTCTTTCTTTCTTTATTTTAATTTCTTTCATTCTTTTTTCTTTCTTTCTTTCTTTCTTTCTTTTTTCTTTCTTTCTTTTTTCTTTTTTTCTTTCATTTTTCTTTCTTTCTTTCTTTCTTTTTAATTTCTTTCTTTCTTTCTTTTTAATTTCTTTATTTCTTTTTTCTTTCTTTCTTTCTTTTTTCTTTCTTTCTTTCTTTCTTTCTTTTTAATTTCTTTCTTTCTTTTTAATTTCTTTCTTTCTTTCTCTCTTTCTATCTTTGTTTCTTTCTTGCTTTCTTTCTTTCTTTCTTTCCTACGTTCTTTCTTTCTTTCTTCTTTCTTTCTTTCTTTCTTTCTTTCTTCTTTTTTCTTTATTTCTTTCTTTCTTTTTAATTTCTTTTTTTCTTTCTTTTTTTCTTTATTTCTTTCCTACGTTCTTACTTTCTTTCTTTCTTTTTTCTTTCTTTCTTTCTTTCTTTCTTTCTTTCTTTCTTTCTTTCTTTCTTTTTTCTTTCTTTCATTCTTTCTTTTTAATTACTTTCTTCTTTTTCTTTCTTTCTATCTTTCTTTCTTTCTTTCTTTTGTCTTTCTTTCTTTCTTTCTTTTTCCTTTCTTTCTTTCTTTCTTTTTTCTTTCTTATTTATTTTTCTTTCTATCTTTTTTCTTTCTTTCTTTCTTTCTTTCTTTCTTTCTTTCTTTCTTTCTTTCTTCTTTCTTTCTTTCTTTCTTTTTAATTTCTTTATTTCTTTCTTTCTTTTTTTCTTTCTTTCTTTCTTTCTTTTTCCTTTCTTTCTTCCTTTCTTTCTTTTTAGTTTCTTTCTTTGTTTCTTTTTTCTTTTATCTTTCTTTCTTTTTTCTTTCTTTCTTTCTTCCTTTTTAATTTCTTTCTTTCTTTTTTCTTTCTTTCTTTCATTTTTCTTTCTTTCTTTCTTTTTAATTTCTTTCTTTCTTTCTTTTTAATTTCTTTCTTTCTTTCTTTCTTTCTATCTTTGTTTTTTTCTTTCTTTCTTTCTTTTTAATTTCTTTCTTTCTTTTTTCTTTCTTTCTTTCTTTTTTCTTTCTTTCTTTCTTTTTACTTTCTTTCTTTCTTTTTAATTTCTTTCTTTCTTTTTAATTTCTTTCTTTCTTTCTTTCTAACTTTGTTTCATTCTTTCTTTCTTTCTTTCCTACGTTCTTTCTTTCTTTTTTCTTTTAACTTTCTTTCTTTCTTTCTTTTTAATTTCTTTCTTTCTTTTTTCTTTCTTTCTTTCATTTTTCTTTCTTTCTTTCTTTCTTTTTAATTTCTTTCTTTCTTTCTTTTTAATTTCTTTCTTTCTTTTTTCTTTTTAATTTCTTTCTTTCTTTCTTTCTTTCTTTTTTCTTTCTTTCTTTCTTTCTTTCTTTCTTTCTTTCTTTCTTTTTAATTACTTTCTTTCTTTTTTCTTTCTTTCTTTCTTTCTTTTTTCTTTGTTTTTTTTCTTTTTTTCTTTCTTTTTAATTTCTTTCTTTCTTTCTTTCTTTCTATCTTTCTTTCTTTCTTACTTTCTTTATTCCTACGTTCTTTCTTTCTTTTTTCTTTCTTTCTTTCATTCTTTCTTTTTTCTTTCTCTTTCTTTTTAATTTCTTTCTTTCTTTCTTTCTTTCTTTCTTTCTATCTTTCTTTCTTTCTTTCTTTTTTTCTTTCTTTCTTTCTTTCTTTTTAATTTCTTTCTTTTTTCTTTCTTTCTTTTTTCTTTCTTTCTTTCTTTCTTTTTAATTTCTTTCTTTCTTTCTTTTTTCTTTCTTTCTTTCTTTTTTCTTTCTTTTTTCTTTCTTTCTTTCTTTTTAATTTCTTTCTTTCTTTCTTTTTTCTTCCTTTCTTTCTTTCTTTCTTTCTTTCTTTCTAATTTCTTTCTTTCTTTCTTTCTTTCCTACGTTCTTTCTTTCTTTCTATTTTCTTTTTTTCTTTCTTTTTTCTTTATTTCTTTCTTTTTTGTTTCTTTCTTTCTTTCTTTATTTTAATTTCTTTCATTCTTTTTTCTTTCTTTCTTTCTTTCTTTCTTTTTTCTTTCTTTATTTTTCTTTTTTTCTTTCATTTTTCTTTCTTTCTTTCTTTCTTTTTAATTTCTTTCTTTCTTTTTTCTTTCTTTCTTTCTTTCTTTTTTCTTTCTTTCTTTCTTTCTTTCTTTCTTTTTAATTTCTTTCTTTCTTTCTTTCCTTCTATCTTTCTTTCTTTCTTACTTTCTTTATTCCTACGTTCTTTCTTTCTTTCTTTTTTCTTTTTTTCTTTCTTTCTTTCTTTTTTCTTTCTTTCTTTCTTTCTTTTTTGTTTCTTTCTTTCTTTCTTTATTTTAATTTCTTTCATTCTTTTTTCTTTCTTTCTTTCTTTCTTTCTTTTTTCTTTCTTTCTTTCTTTCTTTCTTTCTTTCTTTCTTTCTTTCTTTTTTCTTTCTTTTTAATTTCTTTCTTTCTTTCTTTCTATCTTTCTTTCTTACTTTC
>JAVLUU010000455.1:17500-22500 GCA_032206185.1 Columba guinea
CTTTCTTTCTTTTTTCTTTCTTTCTTTCTTTCTTTCTCCTTTCTTTCTTTCTTTCTTTTTTTTCTTTCTTTCTTTCTTTCTTTTTAATTTCTTTCTTTCTTTTTTCTTTCTTTCTTTCATTTTTCTTTCTTTCTTTCTTCTTATTTCTTTATTTCTTTCTTTCTTTTTAATTTCTTTTTTTCTTTCTTTCTTTTTTCTTTATTTCTTTCCTACGTTCTTTCTTTCTTTCTTTCTTTTTTCTCTCTTTCTTTTTTCTTTCTTTCTTTCTTTCTTCTTATTTCTTTATTTCTTTCTTTCTTTTTAATTTCTTTTTTTCTTTCTTTCTTTTTTCTTTATTTCTTTCCTACGTTCTTTCTTTCTTTCTTTCTTTTTTCTCTCTTTCTTTTTTCTTTCTTTCTTTCTTTCTTTCTTTCTTTCTTTCTTTCTTTCTTTCTTTTTTCTTTCTTTCTTTCTTTCTTTTTAATTACTTTCTTCTTTTTCTTTCTTTCTATCTTTCTTTCTTTCTTTCTTTTGTCTTTCTTTCTTTCTTTCTTTCTTTTTCCTTTCTTTCTTTCTTTCTTTCTTTTTTCTTTCTTATTTCTTTTTCTTTCTATCTTTTTTCTTTCTTTCTTTCTTTCTTTCTTTCTTTCTTTCTTTCTTTCTTTCTTTCTTTCTTCTTTCTTTCTTTCTTTTTAATTTCTTTCTTTCTTTCTTTCTTTTTTCTTTCTTTCTTTCTTTCTTTTTCCTTTCCTTCTTCCTTTCTTTCTTTTTAGTTTCTTTCTTTGTTTCTTTTTTCTTTTATCTTTCTTTCTTTTTTCTTTCTTTCTTTCTTTCTTTTTAATTTCTTTCTTTCTTTTTTCTTTCTTTCTTTCATTTTTCTTTCTTTCTTTCTTTTTAATTTCTTTCTTTCTTTCTTTTTAATTTCTTTCTTTCTTTCTTTCTTTCTATCTTTGTTTCTTTCTTTCTTTCTTTCTTTTTAATTTCTTTCTTTCTTTTTTCTTTCTTTCTTTCTTTTTTCTTTCTTTCTTTCTTTTTACTTTCTTTCTTTCTTTTTAATTTCTTTCTTTCTTTTTAATTTCTTTCTTTCTTTCTTTCTATCTTTGTTTCATTCTTTCTTTCTTTCTTTCTTTCCTACGTTCTTTCTTTCTTTTTTCTTTTAACTTTCTTTCTTTCTTTCTTTTTAATTTCTTTCTTTCTTTTTTCTTTCTTTCTTTCATTTTTCTTTCTTTCTTTTTAATTACTTTCTTTCTTTCTTTTTAATTTCTTTCTTTTTTCTTTCTTTCTTTCTTTTTTCTTTCTTTCTTTCTTTTTTCTTTCTTTCTTTCTTTTTAATTTCTTTCTTTCTTTTTACTTTCTTTCTTTCTATCTTTGTTTCATTCTTTCTTTCTTTCTTTCTTTCCTACGTTCTTTCTTTCTTTCTTTTTTCTTTTTAATTTCTTTCTTTCTTTCTTTCTTTCTTTTTTCTTTCTTTCTTTCTTTCTTTCTTTCTTTTTAATTACTTTCTTTTTTCTTTCTTTCTTTCTTTTTTCTTTCTTTCTTTCTTTCTTTCTTTGTTTTTAATTTCTTTCTTTCTTTCTTTCTTTCTATCTTTCTTTCTTTCTTACTTTCTTTATTCCTACGTTCTTTCTTTCTTTTTTCTTTCTTTCTTTCATTCTTTCTTTTTTCTTTCTTTCTTTTTAATTTCTTTCTTTCTTTCTTTCTTTCTATCTTTCTTTCTTTCTTTTTTCTTTCTTTCTTTCTTTCTTTTTAATTTCTTTCTTTCTTTTTTCTTTCTTTCTTTCTTTTTTCTTTCTTTTTTCTTTCTTTCTTTCTTTTTAATTTCTTTCTTTCTTTCTTTCTTTTTTCTTCCTTTCTTTCTTTCTTTCTTTCTTCCTTTTTAATTTCTTTCTTTCTTTCTTTCTTTCCTACGTTCTTTCTTTCTTTCTATTTTCTTTTTTTCTTTCTTTTTTCTTTATTTCTTTCTTTTTTGTTTCTTTCTTTCTTTCTTTATTTTAATTTCTTTCATTCTTTTTTCTTTCTTTCTTTCTTTCTTTCTTTTTTCTTTCTTTCTTTTTTCTTTTTTTCTTTCATTTTTCTTTCTTTCTTTCTTTTTAATTTCTTTCTTTCTTTCTTTTTAATTTCTTTATTTCTTTTTTCTTTCTTTCTTTCTTTTTTCTTTCTTTCTTTCTTTCTTTCTTTTTAATTTCTTTCTTTCTTTTTAATTTCTTTCTTTCTTTCTCTCTTTCTATCTTTGTTTCTTTCTTGCTTTCTTTCTTTCTTTCTTTCCTACGTTCTTTCTTTCTTTCTTCTTTCTTTCTTTCTTTCTTTCTTTTTAATTTCTTTTTTTCTTTTTCTTTCTTTCTATCTTTCTTTCTTTCTTTCTTTTGTCTTTCTTTCTTTCTTTCTTTTTCCTTTCTTTCTTTCTTTCTTTTTTCTTTCTTTCTTTCTTTCTTTCTTTCTTTCTTTCTTTCTTTTTTCTTTCTTTCATTCTTTCTTTTTAATTACTTTCTTCTTTTTCTTTCTTTCTATCTTTCTTTCTTTCTTTCTTTTGTCTTTCTTTCTTTCTTTCTTTTTCCTTTCTTTCTTTCTTTCTTTTTTCTTTCTTATTTATTTTTCTATCTTTTTTCTTTCTTTCTTTCTTTCTTTCCTACGTTCTTTCTTTCTTTCTTTCTTTCTTTCTTCTTTCTTTCTTTCTTTCTTTTTAATTTCTTTATTTCTTTCTTTCTTTTTTTCTTTCTTTCTTTCTTTCTTTTTCCTTTCTTTCTTCCTTTCTTTCTTTTTAGTTTCTTTCTTTGTTTCTTTTTTCTTTTATCTTTCTTTCTTTTTTCTTTCTTTCTTTCTTCCTTTTTAATTTCTTTCTTTCTTTTTTCTTTCTTTCTTTCATTTTTCTTTCTTTCTTTTTAATTTCTTTCTTTCTTTCTTTTTAATTTCTTTCTTTCTTTCTTTCTTTCTATCTTTGTTTTTTTCTTTCTTTCTTTCTTTTTAATTTCTTTCTTTCTTTTTTCTTTCTTTCTTTCTTTTTTCTCTCTTTCTTTCTTTTTACTTTCTTTCTTTCTTTTTAATTTCTTTCTTTCTTTTTAATTTCTTTCTTTCTTTCTTTCTAACTTTGTTTCATTCTTTCTTTCTTTCTTTCCTACGTTCTTTCTTTCTTTTTTCTTTTAACTTTCTTTCTTTCTTTCTTTTTAATTTCTTTCTTTCTTTTTTCTTTCTTTCTTTCATTTTTCTTTCTTTCTTTCTTTCTTTTTAATTTCTTTCTTTCTTTCTTTTTAATTTCTTTCTTTCTTTTTTCTTTCTTTCTTTCTTTTTTCTTTCTTTCTTTCTTTTTTCTTTCTTTCTTTCTTTTTAATTTCTTTCTTTCTTTTTACTTTCTTTCTTTCTTTCTATCTTTGTTTCATTCTTTCTTTCTTTCTTTCTTTCCTACGTTCTTTCTTTCTTACTTTTTTCTTTTTAATTTCTTTCTTTCTTTCTTTCTTTCTTTTTTCTTTCTTTCTTTCTTTCTTTCTTTCTTTCTTTCTTTCTTTTTAATTACTTTTCTTTCTTTTTCTTTTTTCTTTCTTTCTTTTTTCTTTTTTTCTTTCTTTTTAATTTCTTTCTTTCTTTCTTTCTTTCTATCTTTCTTTCTTTCTTACTTTCTTTATTCCTACGTTCTTTCTTTCTTTTTTCTTTCTTTCTTTCATTCTTTCTTTTTTCTTTCTCTTTCTTTTTAATTTCTTTCTTTCTTTCTTTCTTTCTTTCTTTCTATCTTTCTTTCTTTCTTTTTTCTTTCTTTCTTTCTTTCTTTTTAATTTCTTTCTTTTTTCTTTCTTTCTTTTTTCTTTCTTTCTTTCTTTTTAATTTCTTTCTTTCTTTCTTTTTTCTTTCTTTCTTTCTTTTTTCTTTCTTTTTTCTTTCTTTCTTTCTTTTTAATTTCTTTCTTTCTTTCTTTTTTCTTCCTTTCTTTCTTTCTTTCTTTCTTTCTTTTTAATTTCTTTCTTTCTTTCCTTCTTTCCTACGTTCTTTCTTTCTTTCTTTTTTCTTTCTTTCTTTCTTTTTAATTTCTTTCTTTCTTTCTTTCTATCTTTGTTTCATTCTTTCTTTCTTTCTTTCTTTCCTACGTTCTTTCTTTCTTTCTTTTTTCTTTTTAATTTCTTTCTTTCTTTCTTTCTTTCTTTCTTTCTTTCTTTTTAATTACTTTCTTTCTTTTTTCTTTCTTTCTTTCTTTTTTCTTTCTTTCTTTCTTACTTTCTTTCTTTTTAATTTCTTTCTTTTTCTTTCTTTCTATCTTTCTTTCTTTCTTACTTTCTTTATTCCTACGTTCTTTCTTTCTTTTTTCTTTCTTTCTTTCATTCTTTCTTTTTTCTTTCTTTCTTTCTTTTTAATTTCTTTCTTTCTTTCTTTCTTTCTTTCTATCTTTCTTTCTTTCTTTCTTTTTTCTTTCTCTCTTTCTTTCTTTTTAATTTCTTTCTTTTTTCTTTCTTTCTTTTTTCTTTCTTTCTTTCTTTCTTTTTAATTTCTTTCTTTCTTTTTTCTTTCTTTCTTTCTTTTTTCTTTCTTTTTTCTTTCTTTCTTTCTTTTTAATTTCTTTCTTTCTTTCTTTCTTTTTTCTTCCTTCCTTTCTTTCTTTCTTTCTTTTTAATTTCTTTCTTTCTTTCTTTCTTTCCTACGTTCTTTCTTTCTTTCTATTTTCGTTTTTTCTTTCTTTTTTCTTTATTTCTTTCTTTTTTGTTTCTTTCTTTCTTTCTTTATTTTAATTTCTTTCATTCTTTTTTCTTTCTTTCTTTCTTTCTTTCTTTTTTCTTTCTTTCTTTTTTCATTTATTCTTTCATTTTTCTTTCTTTCTTTCTTTCTTTTTAATTTCTTTCTTTCTTTCTTTTTAATTTCTTTCTTTCTTTTTTCTTTCTTTCTTTCTTTTTTCTTTCTTTCTTTCTTTTTTCTTTCTTTCTTTCTTTTTAATTTCTTTCTTTCTTTTTACTTTCTTTCTTTCTTTCTATCTTTGTTTCATTCTTTCTTTCTTTCTTTCTTTCCTACGTTCTTTCTTTCTTTCTTTTTTCTTTTCAATTTCT
>JAVLUU010000456.1:52500-55000 GCA_032206185.1 Columba guinea
CTACGTTCTTTTTTCTTTCTTTCTTTCTTACGTTCTTTCTTTCTTTCTTACGTTCTTTCTTTCTTTCTTTCTTTTTTCTTTCTTTCTTTCTTTTTAATTTCTTTCTTTCTTTTTTCTTTCTTTCTTTCTTTCTTTCTTTCTTTTTAATTTCTTTCTTTCTTTCTTTCTTTCCTACGTTATTTCTTTCTTTCTTTTTTCTTTCTTTCTTTCTTTCTTTCTTTCTTTCTTTCTTTCTTTTTTCTTTCTTTCTTTCTTTCTTTTTTCTTTCTATCTTTCTTACTTTATTTTAATTTCTTTCTTTCTTTTTAATTTCTTTCTTTCTTTCTTTTTTCTTTCTTTCTTTCTTTATTTCTTTTTAATTTCTTTCTTTCTTTTTTCTTTCTTTCTATCTTTTTTTCTTTCTTTCTTTCTTTCCTACGTTCTTTCTTTCTTTCTTCTTTCTTTCTGTCTTTCTTTTGTTTCTTTCTTTCTTTCTTTCTTTCTTTTTCCTTTCTTTCTTTCTTTCTTTTTAATTTCTTTCTTTCTTTCTTTCTTTCTTTCTTTCTTTCTTTCTTTCTTTCTTTCCTACGTTCTTTCCTTCTTTATTTCTTCTTCTTTCTTTCTTTCTTTCTGTTTAAATTCTTTCTTTCTTTCTTTCTTTCTTTTTAATTTCTTTCTTTCCTACGTTCTTTCTTTCTTCTTTCTTTTTTTCTTTCTTTCTTTCTTTCTTTCTTTCTTTCTTTTTTCTTTCTTTCTTTCTTTCTTTTTAATTTCTCTCTTTCTTTCTTTCTTTCTTTCTATCTTTTTTTCTTTCTTTCTTTCTTTCCTACGTTCTTTCTTTCTTTCTTCTTTCTTTCTGTCTTTCTTTTGTTTCTTTCTTTCTTTCGTTCTTTCTTTCTTTTTTCTTTCTTTCTTTCTTTCTTTTTAATTTCTTTCTTTCTTTCTTTCTTTCTTTCTTTCTTTCTTTCTTTCTTTCTTTCTTTCCTACGTTCTTTCCTTCTTTATTTCTTCTTCTTTCTTTCTTTCTTTCTTTTTAAATTCTTTCTTTCTTTCTTTCTTTCTTTCTTTTTAATTTCTTTCTTTCCTACGTTCTTTCTTTCTTCTTTCTTTTTTTCTTTCTTTCTTTCTTTCTTTCTTTCTTTCTTTCTTTCTTTCTTTCTTTCTTTCTTTCTTTCTTTCTTTCCTACGTTCTTTCCTTCTTTATTTCTTCTTCTTTCTTTATTTCTTTCTTTTTAATTTCTTTCTTTCTTTCTTTCTTTCTTTTTTCTTTCCTTTTAATTTCTTTCTTTCTTTCTTTTTTTCTTTTTAATTTCTTACTTTCTTTTTAATTTCTTTCTTTCTTTCTTTTTTCTTTCTTTCTTTCTTTCTTTCTTTCCTACGTTCTTTCTTTCTTTCTTTCTTCTTTCTTTCTTTCTTTCTTTCTTTCTTTTTTCTTTCTTTCTTTCTTTCTTTCTTTCCTACGTTCTTTCTTTCTTTCTTTCTTCTTTCTTTCTTTCTTTCCTTCTTTCTTTTTTCTTTCTTTCTTTCTTTTTTCTTTCTTTCTTTCTTTCTTTCTTTCTTTCTTTCTTTTTAATTTCTTTCTTTCTTTCCTACGTTCTTTCTTTCTTTCTTTTTTCTTTCTTTCTTTCTTTCTTTCTTTCCTACGTTCTTTCTTTCTTCTTTTTTATTTCTTTCTTTCTTTTTAATTTCTTTCTTTCTTTCTTTCTTTCTTTCTTTCTTTCTTTCTTTCTTTCTTTCTTTCTTTTTTCTTTCTTTTTAATTTCTTTCTTTCTTTCTTTTTTTCTTTCTTTCTTTCTTTCTTTCTTTTTAATTTCTTTCTTTCTTTCTTTTTTCTTTCTTTCTTTCTTTCTTTCTTTTTAATTTCTTTCTTTCTTTCTTTCTTTCCTACGTTCTTTCTTTCTTTCTTTTTCCTTTCTTTCTTTCTTTCTTTCTTTCTTTCCTACGTTCTTTCTTTCTTTCTTTCTTCTTTCTTTCTTTCTTTCTTTCTTTCTTTTTAATTTCTTTCTTTCCTACGTTCTTTTTTTCTTTCTTTCTTTCTTACGTTCTTTCTTTCTTTCTTACGTTCTTTCTTTCTTTCTTTCTTTCTTTTTTCTTTCTTTCTTTCTTTTTAATTTCTTTCTTTCTTTTTTCTTTCTTTCTTTCTTTCTTTCTTTCTTTTTAATTTCTTTCTTTCTTTCTTTCTTTCCTACGTTATTTCTTTCTTTCTTTTTTCTTTCTTTCTTTCTTTCTTTCTTTCTTTCTTTCTTTTTTCTTTCTTTCTTTCTTTCTTTTTTCTTTCTTTCTTTCTTTCTTTATTTTAATTTCTTTCTTTCTTTTTAATTTCTTTCTTTCTTTCTTTTTTCTTTCTTTCTTTCTTTCTTTCTTTTTAATTTCTTTCTTTCTTTTTTCTTTCTTTCTATCTTTTTTTCTTTCTTTCTTTCTTTCCTACGTTCTTTCTTTCTTTCTTCTTTCTTTCTGTCTTTCTTTTGTTTCTTTCTTTCTTTCTTTCTTTCTTTCTTTCTTTTTTCTTTCTTTCTTTCTT